>CM035146.1:83153922-83156422 GCA_020205605.1 Panax ginseng | reverse complement strand
ATTGAGTAGTGCCTTCTTACGTAAGAATCAATAATTGATGCAATACCACGTATCTTCTTGCTGCAACAACGCGTATTCTCGTGTTTTAACCACGAAGTATTCCAATGAGTGTTACTTGGTAACAACTCGTAGATTATTTATAAAAACTCATACTTGTCGTTTTCTTTATCTAATCGCTTTTCCATTATGGGGCCCACAAAATACTATGGCAAGTAAATGCGAATATTCCCCAGCGCGGAAGAATATTCCACGACCAAACGAATATTCCAAACAACAATGAATATTTTATAACCACTTGCTTATTTAAAAATATTTGCACATTTTACCCATAACTAACCATATTAATCAAATCAACCCTTACTATTTCAAAATAATAAACAGAGGAAATTCAATTTCATTTATAAAAAGTTAAGGTCTTACAACCTTCCCTTCCTTATGAAATTTCGTCCTCAAAATTGACGTACGTACCTGGTATTTCGAAAAGGTGAGGATACCTCTTTTTCATTTCTGATTCCAACTCCCAGGTCATTTCTTCGATAGCATGGTTCCTCCACAAAATCTTAACTTGTGGTATAACCTTGAGTGCGTAGGACATCTTCTTTCTATCCAAAATCTTAACAGGTACCTCCTCGTCGTTAAATCTTGACTATCTAAATCGGTTCTAACTTTCGATAATGTGGTTGGGTCCTTCACATATTTCTGAAGCTGAGATATGTGAAAAATGTTATGAACACGAGACATGCTTGAGAAAATAGCGAGTCTATAGGCCACATTTCCTACTCGGTCGAGAATCGAAATGGACCAATAAATCATGGATTGAGCTTTCCTCTCTTCACGAATCTTGTAACTCCCTTCCATGGAGCAATACGTAACAATACATGATCCCCGATATCAAATTCCCGTCCTTTCGATGAAGATCGCATAACTCTTTTATCGATCTGTGCTTTTTTGTATCGTTGTCGAATCGTTTGGATCTTCTCTGTAGTCATTCGTACCAACTCTGGTCCCAACAACGTTGCTTCTCCCACCTCATCCCAGCATACTGGAGAGCGACACTTTCGTCCATATAATGCCTTGAATGGAGCCACACCTATACTTGCACGATAATTTGTTGTTGTAGGAGAATTCCACCGATGGTAGGTACTTATCCCATCTCCCTTTGAAATCTAGGACACAAAGTCTTAATAGATCTTCAAGAGTTTGAATAGTCCTCTCTGATTGTCCGTCCGTTTGAGGATGGTATGTCGAACTAAATCGTAAATCCGTGCCCATAGCTTTCTGCAAGCTAACCCAAAATCTTGAAGTGAATCTTGAGTCACGATCTGAAACTATGGATACTGGCATGCCATGCAATCTCACAATCTCATTTACGTACATATTAGCATGGCGTTCAAGGAATAAGTCTCCAGTATAGGAAAAATGAAAGCGGACTTGGTTAATCTATCAACAATAACCCAAATCGCATCTATGCCTTGAGAAACCTTGGGAAGACCCGTGCTTGAAATCCATAGTAATGTGTTCCCACTTCCATTTGAGAATCTCAAGTGGTTGCAATGGACCTTTGGCACTTGATGCTCGCCTTTTACCGTTGACAAGTTAAACACCTCGAGATAAACTTCGCGATCTCTCTCTCATATTGTTTCACCAAAATGTATGTCGAAGATCATGATACATTTTGGTACTCCCGAGATGGATTACAAGCGGTGTGTTGTGTGCCTCCATCATGATTCTATGCTTCAAGTCGAGAATCGTTAGGAACACAAAGTGCAGAGTTGACTCAAAGTATTCATTCTTCATCGATTCTTTCTTACGGAATAGTACCTTCTTTGCTACTTTCTTCTTCATCGCGCATTAGCTCCGGATCGTGGCTTGAGCAACTTTAACTTTATCGATTAAAGTTGGTTCTATCATATATACTTGACATCATCGCATGGGTCCCCGAAGTCTTGAATTATATCTTCAACTTTTGTAAATCACAAAATGGGCCTTTGTGTTGACAACATCGCTTTTCGTTCTGCATAAGATCTTCTACTTAATCGTAACTTTCACGTTAAGCTTTTTAGGATGGTATTGAATGGTATGGTCGTAGTCTTTCAACAACTCGAGCCAACATCGTTGCCGCATATTGAGCTCTTTTTGGGTAAAGAAATATTTGAGGCTTTTATGATTTGTGTAGATCTCCACTTTTCTCCCCATACGGTGGTGTCTCCATATCTTCAAGCATAAAAGCATTGCTGCCTTGACTCTAGATCATGAGTAGGATAATTCCTCTCATATTCTTTAAGTTGTCGTGAGGCATAGGCTATGACTTTCCCATGTTGCATGAGAACACATCCTAACCCTTTGCCTGAAGCATCGTTGTAGATAACAAATCCATCTAAGAACGAGCCGGTATTGTCGAGCAGGTCTTGCGAAATGAGTCTCCTCTTAAGCTCTTGAAACTCTTCTCGCATTCCTCGCTCCATCATACAATTTTGTATCTTTCTGAGTCGGTGAGTTA